>JAAVTI010000109.1:0-13815 GCA_011947335.1 Phytophthora constricta | reverse complement strand
AAAAGTGCGGATATTAATGGTAGACAGAACATCTACCTGCTTCAGGAAGCACACGTAGAAACGGCAGAGATACCACGGGTGACCGCGTCTTATGCGGCGCAGTGGGGTTTTCCCACTGATGTTGACTGCCCGGAGAGATTATTTTGGTCCCCAGCGAGCGAAGCCAAAGCTGGGGTGGCGATACTAATAGACCCCTCTGGCGACTTTGCAGACGTGCACCTGATAATGAAGACACTGTGGACGCCTCATTTCACGGGTGTTCAAGGAACATTGTACGGAGAATCGCGTATAATCGCTAACATCTACGCTCCGCTCAAACGGGCACCACGCGAAGCATTCCTAAAAATGGCAGTAACTGATATGCCTGCGACTGGATTGGTGGCTGTTGGAGGGATTTTAACTGCGCTCTGGCTGATGACGCTGACCGCAGCTATAAAAGCGGAACCACCCATGACTCTCCGGGGCTAAGAGCGTTGCTGACACATTGGGGTGTAACAAAAAATTTGATCGAGCAGTCGAGACTGCGAGAATGGTCAGAAGCTGCACTACGCCAACATCATCGAGAGACGCACTCATGCCACTATACGGCACCGGGTGGCGGCGAGGCATCATCTCGGCTGGACCGCTGGTATGTATCTTCGGCTCTGAGGCCGTGGGTGGTCAGTATAGAAAGTGTTGATCAAGCAACAAAAGCCGATCATTCCGGTTTCAAGTGCACCTGCTGTCGCCGACTGACCCTATCCGGATAAAGAAGTCACCACGGGTGCACCCTCCACCTGCTTATGCGGCAACGGCAGTTAAAAAGTTCACCAAGGCGAAGCTTGAGTTATTTTTGAAGCGGATATCTGCAGTTGGAGCAACGGCTAGGGAGACCGTTCAATGGTGGGACGAGTTGAAACACGAGATAGTCATAGGCACTCTTCGCGTAGTACGACAACAACGGCGCAAACTGAGAGCGTCTCGCAAGAAGAGACTCCGTCGCCTTGATCGTCAACAACGGCGCATGCTAGCTGAAGACAATGGTGCTCCACCAACAGTAGAAAGTATCACGGATCTCCTGGACGCGCTGACGCTTACCGATGTGGAAGTAAAGATGCCACATGCTCGACTGCAGTGAGCTATTGCTGACTGCAAGCGGGATATTGGTCTGATTCGCTAGAGGCGCCTGTTTACTGCGGCGACCCATTTTGACGGCAAAACAACCAGATATATTTTTCGACGGGTATCGAGTAAATATGGAGGTACCGTCGAAGGACATCCGACTTGCATGCCGGGGACAAATTAGATGGATAAGCGGGACAGATTGCATCCATTCGCGACTCTACGCAAATGGATAATTGTGTCCTCTTTCTGCTTCACGGCCGTCTCGACGAGAACAATGTTCATAAAGCGGGTATTTGTACTACGTCTGCGTTTGTTTAACACATATCCATGGATTTGTCCACCTGCGAATGGATGCAATCTGTCCCGCGTATCCATCTAATTTGTCCCCGGCATGCAAGTCTGACGTCCTTCGACGGTAACACGATACATGCACTCAACCCTGTCACAGGGTAGGGATCCACCCCAAAGCGGGCACACTTGCTGACGCCTGGTGCCCGATCCTACAACAACCGTCGGCGAAGCCAGACGATGTTTCCGAGATAGTGCAGTGGCTGGGCTGGGATGGAACCACGAGCCCCCAGCAAGAGGCAGTATCGGATAAAATCACGGAAGAGAACGTCGCAGCAGCTCTCAAAGCATGCAAAAGAGGCAAAACCAACGGACCGGATCGCCTAGGTAATGACTGGTACCGAACGTATGCAAAAGAACTGATACCGACCATTGCCATGTTGCTCGAGTCCTGGTATATAGCGGGAACGTTTCTTGAAACCTTCCTCGACGCGGACATATTTTTATTTAAAAATCTGGGGATGCAGCAGATGCACTCACCTATCGGCCACTGACGCTGCTGAACACGGACTACAAGTTGCTCACTCGCATACTGGCTACAAGAGTAAGCACAACGTTGCGCGGGCATATTCATAGCAACCAAAATGGATTTCTTCCTGGTTGCACTGTTCATGAGACCCTCGACCTGTACGACGCGGTACAAGTTATGGTCAGCAGAGATGAGGCCCAACGTGATGCACTTGGTTTTCTTTGGACTTTTGCAAATCGTATAATTCGATAGATCGGGGCTACATGATCCAGGCCCTTCGTCGACAAGGGTACCCTTCACGATTCATTCGCGCTGTGGCGAGACTGCATGAGGGCGCCCGCGTCAGCTTTTTGGCAAATGGTGAAAAATCTCGGATGGTGCCAGTCTCCAGCGGAATTAGGCAAGACTGCCCACTTGCCCCGCTTCTCTTTATACTGGTGCTAGGCCACTTTTACAGGGAGCGAGATCGCAACATGGGCCTACTAGGCATAAAACTCACTACTGCAGCGGGATCATTCGAGTTCCGCATAGCCGGATATGCTGATGATACGGCTGTATATCTGAAAGACCCCACCAACGTACCAACACTGCTACGATTGGCAAAGAGTTTGGATGTGCGACCGGACTGTGCTTGAAATACAAAAAGACAATCGTGATCGCGCTTCACCCCGATGGTCCCCTGGGTCCGACTTCACTGCCTGACTCTCCTAACGTACCAGGAGTGTACAACAACTGGGCGGTATCATGGGATTCAAGTAGGCAGTCGGCCAGATATGGAGAAGACATGGCAACTAGCCGAAAAACAAATGTCTAACAGATTACATTTGGCGAGCCAGAAGACAGCTACTGCCAACCAACGCAGCCTCATCGCGGCGGCAGTAACCCCCAAAACTGCTGTACATCGGTAGCCATGTGTGGCCGTCCACGCCGACTTTACAGCGGTTCACCAACAAGATCGGAAATTACATCTGGCACGCTGTATTTGGGGTGGAACTGACCGGCTCGTGAGCGTGGCTAAATGCAGACCTCGCGTCGCTGCCCCGTACGCTTGGATGGCTAGCGGTCCCTGAACTTCGAGCGGAGCTCATGGCCATGGCTGCTGCTGCTGTTACGAACTGGTCCCTCAAGGGCACGTTTCAGGCGCATATTCTGGGGGACCTTCTAATTGCCATGCGCTGCAATGCGTAACGGATGTATTTGACGCCTGAAGCAGAGATACTAGCCGCTACTGGTATTCGCAAAGGACAGACGATGTGGGCTACCGGGTGCAAGCTCATCACCACCTTCGGCGGCACGTCGGAACACCCGGGTGGTGACAGAAGTGTACGTAGTGGTCATTTTCTTCGCTGGACTACAGATGCGGTTCAACGGCGCTCGTCTGGAAGTCAATGGTGCAGGAATGTGCGGTTCAGTCAGGAGACGATTTCTGCACGAGACAACCAAACATTACGGCGAATGCTGCCTGGAATGTCTACCATACGCGCACATAGCTGACCTGCGGCTCTACATGACTAACTCAACCCTGCTCGAGGCTTAGGACTGGATGGCATTATGATCATAAGGCACGCGCCTCCGAGATATGGTGCACGGGCACCAACACGGACAGGACCGCCTGACATACGGCGTTCTGCACTCGCCAGGAACGCACCGAGACGTACACTGCCCAATTCGAACTCCTAGTTCAGGCCTTGGTGGTGAAGTTCCCACATCTCTTTGGTCGACCCCGGATGAGCGCTGAGGTGCGTTACTTGGCCTCACCGAGAGATAACCCGACGACAGTTGCCCTTCGCGCAGACTTACTGCCAGCAGTGGAAATATCTGCCGGGATTCATCGAGTTGTCAGTCACACACCAGTCTGTACCCAACCGGAATTAGAGGCGGTGTTGGAGAGGGAATTGCGTCCAAGTTTACAAGTGCACTATGTGCACCCGCGTCCAGAGCTGTGCCGTCTGGTCTGGCTATGGGTAGGCAACCGCAGATGGACTCAGACACGACAACACTATACGCGGTTGATCGCTGCGGCCTCCAGCTCGCAAAGGCTAAGGCAATACAGCACAAATGGTCAGAAGCTAGCACGAAAGCGGCGGGAGGACTCGACACTTTGGAGTGGCGTCGTATTCGGCGGATTGTCGGACTGAAACCGTGGGGGAGCAAATCCTCCTACTCTTAAAACCCATGCCTTCTCATTATTCTATAAGAAGCATGATCGAATTGGGTGCCCACACACTGGGTGTGCCCGGCTGCGTCGAGTGGACATGCACCATGTCTTCTGGACGTGTCCAGTAGTGGAACGACTATGACATGTATTCTTGCAAAGGTGGGCTGCATTGGGATTGGAGGTGGAAGCAACAGAAGATGCGTTTTTGCACTGCGACTACCTGCTGTACCACCCAAACTATGGGAGATAGCGGAAGCCACATTTCCGCTGCTAACAAGAAGGGACCAAGACGGACTAACAGAGGCTATCGTCAAACTGGCCGAGCACTGCTGGCGGATATGGGCGGCAGTGTACTTTCACGCTGTATGAAGGTGGCGAGTAGCACACTTTGACCCCCTCAACAACGTGTCTGAACAACATGTGCGCGTACTCTTCAACTCGCGCTTGCCCCAAGGGTACAACACGGTGTATTTACACCTAACTACACAACTCGCGCATCAGGTTGCAAGTAGAGCAGCCACAGTCATGAGAAGGGCTCTTGCAGCCACATGGAATGATGCGCAGCAAGTCCCACGCCAGGACACCGTACGATTTCTGCTCTTCTGTGATGGTGGCTCCCGAGGGAACCCGGGACCCGGAGGGAGCGGTGCTGTTGTGATCCAGGTGGGATCGTCACTAGCTGAAATGAAAGTATGCTGGGCGCTCAGCATGTCATGCGCTACACGAACGACAACTAAGAATATGGCAGAGAACCGGGGGCTCCTACACGGGCTTAAAGCATGTTTAGCCAAACGCTGGAGCCCTGTACACGTTGTCGGGATGGCGCGATGATCATCCGACAACACTCGACCCGCACGCCTCCCAAGGCAAGGCACCTACGGTCAATTTATTGGCAATACCAGCGACTGGCAGGTAAAATCATAATCTTGTCCTGGCAACATCACCTCCGAGAGCATAACAAACGGCAGACGCGCTTGCCAACATTGCAATGGATACTAAGTGGAGCGCGCAACAGGCCCCGACTGACGTGGCGGACCACGAAGAACGCTGGCGAGCAGCGCTGGAATCAGTAATCGGAGACGTCGGACACTGGCTTACAGTAAATGCAAATGAGGACCTTTCGGGGTTCGAGGACGGCGCTGTGTAACGGAGCTGGTAGACTATAGTAAGGTCTTCGACCACTAGAGGACCGAAAACAGATGATACAGAAGCAACTGTTGGTATGGACATTAGAAGTCGCTAGCTCAAGTTAAGTGACATCAATGTACCTCACTGCGAAACGAAACAAAACGAAGAACGTCGGCTGCCAAGCACAAACCAAGCATATCGACATTCGCTATCACTTCATTCGCGAGGAGATATTGAGTGGTGAGGTGGAACTGGAGTACGTTGAGTCCAAGAACCAGCTCGCTGACTATCTCACGAAGGGCTTGTCGATCAAGACGCTACGCTACTTGATGACGCGCAGCAACGTTGGACAAACGCTCGAGACATCGAATTGAGTGGTGGTGTTGAGATTGCACTTCGCTATCTACCTTGATCGAATCCCTACCGCTTGGCATACGTCCTGCGCGTGCCAAGCGCGTGGCTGTGCCGTCAGCAGTTGAAGTGAGACCAAGGAGATATATGATTGGATGCTCGTTTGGGATCGGAGGGATGCGATTGGGCGAGGACTACAGCTGGTGGTTTGCCCGTTTCTGTTTCGCGAACCGTTTGCGTTTCACAAACTGTTTGCGTTTCATCATGGACAATCATAGGGGTCCCATTGGGGAAGTGCATGCGTAGGAGAAGACAAGTAGGCAAACAGATCTAACTCAATTGAACTCACTTCCGGATTTCCTTCCTTCTACTCACTCGCCTACCAAGTCTCATTCGCATAATCTCAATTCCCATTGCGGATCTCCGGCAGAGACGCCGTTGGAGAAGCTCCCGGTAGCAGCGAGAGATGCACAACTAGCATCCTAGCACTAACTTAAAATGCCAGAATCTCGAGAACTCGTGGTCTTTCATTGCCATAGAATTAATCAGGCAAGGAATAAGCATAATAATTCCATTGAGATTTACAATTTTGGCCACCTACCCAAAGCTCATAACTTGACTCGCTGACTGCTTCTAATGACAATTGTTTGTCACTACATCGATCACAACCCGGTGTGCCGAGGTACTAAGCGTATTACATCTAATACAAATCTGAAACCTCGTATTAACCCATGTAATACAAATTCAGCTTGCAAGAATCGTGGTATTAGTATCAGTACTATCAATATCAATACGGAAAAGTAATAGTGAGTAATGCAACACTTTGGATAATCCGAGTGCAGGTAATTTTAAGGTGGTGGGTGTTCAGCAGGCCTCTTTAATTGAGGGAAATCATGAATTTCCCGCGATTAGCTTAATATTGGGTCGACAGAGCAAGTTAAAATAGGGTCAGTGAGGGATATAGGAAGTGAACGTAAGGTAAATGTATTCAAATGTTTGCATTACTGTCGATCATGCTGTCACTTTTCACAGCAAGTGAGGAAACGAGTTCAAACTGCTTCGAGTGCAGGATGCCTTCAAGCGAGAAATCGGTTAGAGACTGTCGATACTCGTCCCACTCCCATCCAATGACTGAGCTCTACGGTGGCCGTATTTGGAAAAACTGTGGCCAACGCCCCACAGAAATGCTGTAGTGTCTGAATTCGCCCGTCCAGCATCTTCCACCCATCCTCGAATTTTGTTTTGCTGTCGGTGCATTTCTCTAACTTCGTGCGGAGGACTTCATCATTGCGAACATTTTCCACGAGCCCCTGGTGGTCGCTTTCAATCGTAAAAATCTCATCATCAGTCCAGCCTTCAGCCTTGACTCGTGTTCTTTGACTACTTTGCATAACGTAGCCGTTCGCATGTTCATAAGTTGGTGTGGTAATACCGGTGGAAGCTCCATTGAGCTAGACTCGTTCCGAGACGTTCGCGGCGCTACAATTGTTTCGATGCCTTCAAAAATGCCGGCGAAAAGCTCAGCCACCGATCGGATGCATGATGGATCAGCTGGTGAATTTTATCTGCAGCGAGCGGACCGGAGACCAACACAAGAGCCGAAAGTTTCGTGCGGTGTGTTGGCATTTGAAGGCATTGCGATGCTGCACTACTCGCAGTCCTCGCAGTCCTCGCAGTCCTCGCGGTCTTGCTGCTGCTGCACGCCCTCGAGATCTTGCTGTTGCTTCACGCCCTCGCGGCCGTGCTGCTGATGCACACACTCGTGGTCTAGTGCTGGTCGAGGCTTGCTGCTTCTTCGCGCTTGAGTTATACTGGGTCGACTCTGGATGGAGCTTTTAGGTGAGGGAAAAATGACGATCTTAAAATCGGGTTACTGAGGGAAATCGTGGTGATTTCCCTCAATTAGAGGCCTGGTGTACAGTGTAGTCGTCCATGATTGTCTACCATACCTCGGGATCGACCTCGAGTCCCGACGGGTGATCAGCTCCACCTGCTGAGAGTGACGAACCTGTACATTAACAAATAGCTCATTATTGCTCGGCCTGACTGCCTCGTAGGTTATGCTCACCCTCCCAATTGCGTATGTTTCGCGAGAGCGTTAAATATGGAGAACACAACTGACACTCGGACACTACATCGATGGGCACAACCGCGTCTTTGTCGTCGCTGCGGACAAATGGCTCTGTGCTCGATGGCGAAAAAAGTGGGTCCACCTCGTCGAATACGGACAGCGTTTGCAATTTTCCACAGTGGAAAATTGTACCAGACGACATCGAACGGCGGCGATGCTGCTACACCGACACCAACAACCGACATCCGGACGGCCGCATCATCAACGCGACGGAGCCCAAGACTTAACCCCCAAACTTAGTTATCCGCCCCAAGACGAACTTAATAAATCAAAACCAGTAGAACGCTTTGAAAACGAAACCAGTAGATATCTACTGGTTTATTTAAATTCCTCAACATACTCAGTCTGTTGATGATATCGACACGACATAGATAGACAGATCATATACGTAGTGGGGCATTTAGTGATACACACCCTGCGGCGTGCTTGGTGGGCACATTGACATTGGACGTGAAGGCAATTCCAACGTGTCGTCGGCCTCGACACTGGGATCGCCATTAAGGAAACATCAACACTGCCTTTGCAGGTCGAGGTAGAACGTGGTAGAATGTTTTTCTTACGCTAAACTTGTAGAACGAATCCTGTAAGAGAATATGCGAACATTTTATTTTATGGGGCCATCCATATCCACTGCTGTGATGCTGTCTAGCCAGCTACGCTGGTCTCCAAGGAATATGGCTGTGTGTGTTTCGTACGACCAACCGAGCTCTTATCCAACTGAAATGCGTCTCTATACTTGTATTGGGGTGGGTGTGGGCACTCGCTACGCTCGCGCAAAACTAAAAGATGTAAGGCCTTGTGCTTTGCCCTCACGCTTTCGGCTCCGGCGGGGGGCTCTGCCCCTGCCTTCGCTGTGACGCTGCGGGAACGCTCACCGAGTGCATGCTACTATATGGGCTAAAACCTCCTCCAGCCAAATAAATGCATGCATTTCGGGGAGCACTCGACAAAGCTGGCGACATTGATAGCACTCGGACACGACGTTTCATGACGCCACCGAGGAGAGGAAGTAGCGCGCGTCGTCCGAGGCGGGGAAATCTGAAATGATTCCCAGCCACAGCTTTTTGCGCAAAGTTCAGTCCGGATCAAAAATAATCTCAATCAAAAGCACATCTGAAGATAAGAGTGGTCTAGCAGGAGCGTAAATGGGATGAAGCTTGTTGCTTCCCAATCGGTGAATACAGACGTCTGTATTCCAGTCGATTTGCTGAACTGGAGGAGCTGGTCTCGTTGGTTTGTGGTTTCAAGAGCGATTTTTTGGGTCCCAACCACTGCCAAAAAAGACTACGTTAATCTGATGATTGTCGCCAACTACAAAGTCACAATGATGAATGGAATGGGAAAATCCCACGAAGCAGCAGGCGCCATAACTACCCAACATTGCAGGAAAAAGAAAAGACAGCAAAATTGACAATGAAGAGAGAGTGGCCCGCCAACATCATCCTCAGATTTCTCGCGATCGCGTGAGTGGACATACCTATCAGAATACCGAAGCGGGTCCAAAAGCTGTATTGGCATTCCAATCGGATCTCACAGAGGAATATTTCCTGGGCAAGAAGTACGATACAGGAAAGGGGTGTGGCAGTGACCACCATCACGCGGAGTTGTGTGCTACGAATATACTTAGCATGCGCTCGACGGAATATTTACCCCATAATTGGTGATTTGTATAGCAAGCCAGACGTCATACGTTTTCGACACTCATGCGCTTTAAGAAAATCAGCAACACGGTCACAGGAAGAGTGATAGATGCTTCCGAGGGGCCCAGGACTATATTTCGGTGACTTTGCTTGTGTGTGTTTTTCTCTTCAAATTTTCCATTCACGTTTTGGTTAGCGACAAGCATCAGTTAAACGTAGTCCTTTTGGGCAGTGGTTGGGACCCGAATCGCTCGCGAAATCACAAACCAACAAGACCAATTCCTCCTACATTACATACGTCTGTAATGTTGATTACCAGCCTTCCAGGTGCCTTCCGAGCTTTGGCAGGTGCGGCCACAGCATGCCACCAGATACGCACTAAACAAAAAAACATTGCATATATCCACTGCCGCCGCTTTCAGTGTACACAACGTGTACCAGACGGCTAAACTTGATGCGGATCTGGCATATCGGTCGAGTCATCTCTAGTAGCGTCAAATATCGTTTCTGGTTGGAATCCTGTCAATCACGACCGCTTATGGAATAGCAAAAACTTGGAGCATAGTAGTTGACGGAACAAAAGTCGTCGTCAGTGTGTGGAGGTGAACAAGACTCGCAAATGGACCAATTGCTTTTTCGTGTGTTTTTAACGCTGGGTGCATGTCGATACTACATTGCTTAGTCGGTATTCAGATTCTTCGGTAGCTTGTGGAGACGCTGCAGCTTCTTCAATGGATGCAGCTTCTTCGCTTGCTGCAGCATCTGGAGACGCTGCAGCTTCTTGGTGAACGTGGCGGCAAGCGCAATAGTTTTGAACTTCTCGATCTTCTGCTGAATGGCCACCTTGCCCAAGACCTCTCTTAGCAATGTAAAATATTTTGCAGAGTTTGGGTCTGGTTGTAGTCTTCTTTCTTCGTTCACCGGATATGTCTCGGTTGCTGGCACACCGCCGTAGAGCAGTCTTGACGAGTTCTCAGGTTCGGCGCATCAACTTCGCTATGTCAGCGCGAATCATAAAAAGTTAAAATCTGCGACGAAAGTGCATCGCAGTGCTCAGTGTGCCGCCTCTTCTTTTCTTCAATTCAATCGTATGTTTCTCATCTCTCGAATTAATTCTTGAGCTCTCCATATATATTCCGAGTGGTTTTACAGATCCAAGATCAACTGGAGATATCTGCCTTATCGCTGCGAAGTACGCCCTGACAGGACTGTAACTTTCACTTCCTGATTTTCTCGCCTGTAAATCGGTGTATAAGGCCGCCTTAGTTGCCAGCCTCGTAAACTAGTCAGCACTGTACTGTGCACGTTGGTGAACCCCAAAGAACTGAACCAGGTCGAAGTCCACTTTATCTTCTTCTGTCTTGCTTTTTTGCCATTAACAATAGAAACCCAACCGAAATTTCTTTTCATACACAAACTTCACCACACAATCATGGAAAAGAAAATATCTCCACGCGTCGGAGTACCACATGGGCTATTGTAATTCATTTTGAGACCCCACGACTTGCATGAACGCACAGTTCCAAGGACTTAACCGCAGAAAAAATATATAACCACGTGCTTCGAAGTACTGAAAGTCATTAATTGACACGTTCTAGAGTCGTCACTGCCCCAAACATGTCATCCATCCATATGCTTTGCTTGCCATCATGAGATACCACGCAACAGAGCTCGTCATGGGGGTCAACGGGCGGTCGTTCGATCTGGATCACCGATCACCTGGCGTCGTCAGGAGAGTCCAACGAGTGCGTTGCTGGCTCGACAGCTTCTCAAATTCGTCTCCACCTGGAATGCACAACCCCCACCCATCCATCTGACCACGAGCGCTGATCATCGTGCACGATGATTCATCACGTGCTCGAAACTATTGGCAAATAGCTGGGTAGAGCCATAAAGTCATCGTCTCGAAGGGGATCGACGATGCTTGGGCCATCCCAACTGTTCGAAGACTATTTGACTGCACCACGTCAAAGTAGTTGGCACGTGCTGGTGAGCTAAACCGCCCGGTGTGCTCAACAGATCCCTTCCCATGGACGCCTATACGAACATGATAGGAGACTTTCGTATGCAAATCCTTTAGCACTCAAAATGAAAGTAAGTCGGTCTGGAAATACAACATCAATTAGCTGTCGTAGAGGACTGACAGACATCTTGGTGGCCGCTCGTTCACGACTCGTCAAGAGTGTTGTCTTCAACTAAACCGTGTGAAGGACATTATCGTATGGTTCCTACGAAAATGTCGATACGTCAAGAATGTGTCGTGTCCAATCGTACCTGACCGTGTTGACTCGCTCCAGTCACGCATGACGTCGTAGTCTCCGCCAACTCATCGATCCAAGTCTCAGTTGGTGTCGGTCATTTTCCGATTGGCCTCGTTCTCAACACTCGCCAACCAATTCACGACAAACTCGAGACTTTTTGCAATGAAGGTGTTCTCCATTCTCGCTGTCGCTGTGGCTTTCGTCGCCATGACATCAACTGCTGATGCACAACGTCGACTGCGCTCGGAGGGGTCTGCCGAAACGGACGCTGCGGTGAGCACGGACTTCACAACGCTCAGCTCTGGATCGAGCTTCACTCCTGGCAATGTCGAGGCGGAGAGCAGTTTTGGTGCTTTGGACCACGAGGGCTCCTTCTCGGGTGACCACCCTGCTGGTTCCATGGGTGGTGCTGGTCGTGGCAACAATGGTGGTTCGGGTCACGGCATGCAAAACGTTGGATCGGGTGAGGATTCCCGTCGATGGACAGCGGCTCCTTCAGTGGACACATGGGCGGTGGTCGCGGTGGTCACCAGGGTGGCTCTGGCTTCGGCGGCGGTAACTTCGGTGGTTCTGTCGGTGGCGACTTTGGTGGCTCCATAGGTGGAGGTCACGGTGGCTTTGGCGGCTCAGGTGTTGGTGGCGGTGACTTCGGTGGCTCGGTCAGCGGTGACATGCCGTCCATGGGCTCGGGTGAAGCTCCTGCTGTCGGTTCACTCGCTGCTTAAGCTGGGAGCTGCAAGTGTAAAGCGAGTCGACTGAATTCGTTCTGGATGTGACAAGAATGCGTAGACGATTTTACTAATTCGTTGCAAGCTCGACAAGAAGAGCTCAAATTGTGTGTGTACGATGAGTAGTTAGACATTGAGGTTGAGTGGCTGTGGTCATGCTACAAAATATACCATACCATTGCCGTTCCTACTGAGCCGTGAGTGGTGCTCACACCACAATCTTACGCCACTTTGTAGGCCCCTTCTTTCGCTGGGCACGGTAGGAATCGACTCGTGATGTCTCTCCATTTGGGGATGCCGATGACACGTTTACCTTTCGCGAGGTCTTTCACGATGATGTAGCAGCGCGGGTGTCCCTGAATGTTAAAATTGGTGCGGTAGAGATCAGTGTAGTCGTTCACGGGGCCGATGCACTCAGCGTGGTGTTGGCACGTGATCATTTCCATCTGCTCCCTCGCAGCTTTGTCTTCAAAGCCGACGATCTTCGCTGCCTCAAACAAAGCAATGTTCCAGCGTCGAACCACGTCGTCGGTTGGAGTGGTGCCAGTAACTCTGGCGCATGGCGGTTCACTCGGTCGTTTGTCAACGGGGTGAATAACAGTTCCTTGCTTCACATCAGCAAGAAATGAGGTTGTCTCCACTGCAGTATTGGCGGTCTCAAGTGTGGTGGAATCTGAGCAATTCTGGTACATGTTGGCGAGGCCACCAGTGACCTCGTACGTGTAGCTGTAGTTCCCCAGGTCCTTTGCGTCAACGTACTCGGCGTACGTATGGGGTAGATCCTTAAAAACGGATACAAGATGTTCTTGGGCTCCTGCCACACGTTCACGTATGTCTTTCCATCGTAAGCTGTGGCACGAATCGTAATGTTGTCCGAACTGCTGAAGTATCCGCCAGTAGTGCTTGATCGAGCACAAGACGTCCAGAACCGTGGATCGTTGTTTTCTCTTCTGCAGAGAGGAGCACGCCCTCAGCACCGTTCTGGCATTTGAGGTAGATGGTTTGAAGCAAGTCCACCAGTGCGTGGTGTGAGTAAAATATTGGCTCAACAGGAGCCTGCAAGTAGATCATGGTGCCACCCATCGCGTTGTGTACCGTGTCTGCAAGCGCAAAACAGCTATTAGAATGAAGTTATCAGCAGGTTTATGACATTTAGCTTCAAGGTACAACGTACTGTGGATCCCGTTCTCGACAGCAGAAGTGAAGTTTCCGGAGTTGCTGTAGGTAAACACTTGCTGGTACGCAGACCCAAAAGAGGCTTCATTTGGGTAGTTGACGGCGCTCAAGTACTTGCTGCGTGTGCGAATGATGCAGTTAGCGCAGCCCGTGTTGTTGCCGCAAAATTGGCGGCCACTCCTTGATTCACACAGGTTGTCTTGGTCGTGTACGGAATGGATGTTCCGTAGACCGACAGACTCTTGCTAAGTCCCGTCGTCGTCCCACCAAAGTCTGCAATGATAGGAGAGCAGGACTCAATGCTGGTACACTCTTCGCTTG